>CM038364.1:20587964-20595464 GCA_021464625.1 Proterorhinus semilunaris | reverse complement strand
AGTGGCTGTATGAGTGGTCCGCATGGCGCCTTTACTTTCCATCACAGTGGTCTCTACAACGCTCCAGGATCAGTTGTTTGGAAGGTTTTCTCTGCTGACGGAGCCTCTCACCAGAAAACCTACAAAACAACTGACCCTGGAGCGTTGTAGAAACCACTGTGATGGACAGTAAAGGCGCCATGCGGACCACTCATACAGCCACTGGCTCACTACAAGCCAATGTTTTGCATAAAAACTTGCATAATGCACCTTTAAGGCGAGACGCTGCAGATGAATAGAGAAACGTTTTAAATGTAGAATACTGACACAACTATGAGAAAAAAATGTATCGCATTTAATTTTTTCGTATAAAATAAAATGTCCTATATTTTCAGCAACAAAATCTGAACAATGGATCGAGCCGGGTTTTGTGAATTTATTTTGTGACGTATGATTGCTGTTTATTTGTGGAAAAATCGGTAAAAGAAAAAATATTTCGCCAAATTCAAAACATCAGGCTAGGAATTGGATGTTAAAAAATCCCTCTGAAAAAAACTTTGCTCTTGAATTTACATTTTGCAATAATCAAACGTGTGACGATGAGCTCTTGTTTCCAGGTGAAAGTTTATATGTTCAGAGCCTTAAATAGGTCACCTCACACTCCCCCCACTGTCCAATTCTTTACACAGTCTTTGAACGCAGCGTATAAAAGGCCTAATAAAGGCAGAGGGCGAAGGGGCCGGGTTTATGTTGCTGTTATGCACAAAATGTTAACGCTTTGCCGACGTCCGCAGAAAAACAACGACACCGCGGGGAGAAGCGGCGGCTCATTGGCGTCCGAGAGAGTGGGCTGTGGCTACGGCGCCGCGGGGAGCGAGGGGGGGGGGGGGGGGGGGGGATCTGGGGCTGGGGGTAACAATGATATGGGGTCAGGTGATGATTAGAGAAACATCAATACATCGCCTTTTGTTTCAAAGATATTTTCAAGTTTCGACCCAGTTAAAGGATTCGTTATGTGAAAAAGGAAAATGCAAATTATTGAGAGAAAGGGAAAAGCTTGCGGTTCCACTCCGGGCCCCGTCTGCAGGTTGAGAACCACTGGCCTGTGTTGATGAGTCTCTTCCCTGTATGTCCGTGTTTATTTACTCCACTCGATGCGTTTTTAAAATGGGCAATATTGATCTCACAAAGGAGACGTTCACTTGTTCCATCAGCCCTGAAGAAACACTCAGTGGAAATAGACGGGAAATGTGCAATAGTAACCATGGTAACTTAATTCATTCATTCATTCATTCAATCTTTATTATTAAGGACACAAGTGAGAACACATGATCCATATTTATATATAAAAAAAAATGAATACAATGAATGGAAAGATAAAGGCGGGAGTTTAACGTCTTACCTCCCGCCTTAACCAAGTGCATTTTCTCCCGTTCAGCTTTACCCAAATCTTAAAGCTTACAAGAGTCTATCAAATCTCAATCTTTTTCATTGCGTTTTTGTCACTATACTGTTATTTGTGTCGCCGTGGAAAGGGTTTAAAGAATAGAAACCGGGCGTTAAAGTTGTTTTTAACGTGACTAAAGTCCAAGGCTTTTCAATGGGAGACTAGCGGCTATATGGAGGTACTGCAGCAATGGCGGCCGGTCGTGAAGCAGAGCAGCAGGCGGCCATTGGTTTTTTTTGTGTCTCATTTTTGTCACTAGTTTTTTCAAGAAGCTTTTAGAATTGGGTAAGGCCAAACTGTGAGAGAAAGTGCTGGGTTCAGGTGGGGGCTCAAAAGTCGGCCATTTTGTTCAGTTTGCTTTTAAATATCCACATGTTTGATCTTTTCTCTGTTCATCGGGATAGATTTGTGTCGTCCTAACCCAATATTAAACTATCGTTCATTCAAACTTGTATCTTTTCTGTTTTTTTTCTTCCCCCCAGAGTCGCGGTCCTTCCTGAAGACTCCCATGATGTTCTAGAGACTCCGCCCCCTCACCAGTCCCCGCCCCTCCCCTCCCTTTTCTACCCGTCACCGTGGAAACCGTGGAAACCTTTCCTTTTGTTAAATATATAAACGACTACTAAGAGACTCGCCCCCCGACGTCGAACTGGGACCTATGATTTTTTTTTTCTGGGGGCACTTTCTGAAGATTTTATCGCCACTTTTTTCTTGTTTTTTTTTTTTTTTTTTTTGAAGAAATGCTACACTTTTTTTCCGTGACAATTGAAAAAAAAAAAATAATAGTCCGAAAGAAAAACGGCTCGTTGAAGCGCTCTCGGTTGGCGATCGTGAGACAGGAAATCGTCCCGCCGGATCAGACTTTGCTACCGCAGTTTTTTCCCGCCGCTTTTACACCGACAACTCTGGCTCTGATTGGACAATAATCAGCCAATCGGACGAGCTCAGGACCGGCGCGTTTTGAAGAATTTTTACAAGAAAAAAGTACGGGCTGAGATCGCTGTCGGGAAAGGCGTGGAATACAGGAATTTGTACGAAATGTATAAGAGCCAGTTCTCCGTCACTGGGGAAACAGCTCCCCCTGGTGGCCGTTTATCTGGACTTTTTGTGGCTTCTTTAATCGGTAAATATTCAGCCTGATTAAACTTGCTCAATAGGTCTAATTCATGATTCTCTGGGCCCGATCTTGAGTTTGTAAACTAGCAGACTTCGAGCAAAGGGAAATCTTCCAGCTCCAGATTGGCGATTCGGCCAACGGAATTTATTTATTGTTACAAACGTTTATTTTATGAAACAGAACGACAGTTTTGGCACTTTTACAGGCGTTTTATTTGACATTTAAATTAAAATTAAAACTATATAAAATAAATAAATCACTCCAGCGTTAGCTCAAAGACGTGCAGAAAGTAGGTCAGCAGTGGCCACGTCCGCTAAAACTTCGCTAAACTCCGGAAAAAATATATTTCTGCGATAAAGACCGACCAAACTCATGAGACGGGGGACTAATTATGGATAAATACGAGTCAGATATATTTAACATGGATTTTACATGAATGGCTTGGATTATTTGAGAGGAAGCTATCGGTCATTTAACAGCTCGAGCTAAAGGTTAGCAGCTAACGCTAGCATTTAGCACCATAACCGTTTATATCCAAGTCATTTATTAATGATAAATACGCAACACACGATTGAAACGGCTGATTTCATTCCGTCGTGGTGTTTAGTTCAAAGACCTGTCGCTGTCAGGCGTTCTTCTCCGACTCTCGCAATGCATTGTGGGCTATATTGACCCGTTTAGTGACCGCCGCTGCTCACTACTTTTCAGAATGCATTGTGGGAAATTTTGAGTGTGCTACTTTTTTCTCTCTGGACATTCGGACACCCCTACAGAATGGCGTGACCACTATATAGTCACTATACAGGGAATAGTGCGGACATTCGGACACAGCCCCAGTCTTTCCGCAGCCGGGAAGAATTTGTATTTACTTTTTTTCCTAGGATGGGAAAGGTCACATTTGCATATCGACTCCCTGATTGGTCAGATTTATACTCGCGCCTACAAGACACCTTTAGTAAATTTCCCTCTCCTTAGGTTAAGTTTAGTTAGTTAATGGCTCCTCAGTCGACCTCTTTTTTTTATTTTTAGAAGCGACGCCCTCTCCAGTGGCGCATAGCGGTACAGCTGTGCACACGCAAAGATGACCGCCTCGTTTGTAGCAAAGCTGTCCTTGCGCCAGGCAGAAGATCGGGCCCTCAGAGTCTTAAAACGCAGCAGTAGATTAGCTGCTGAACAAGACATGTGTATTTCCCGAGCTAGAAAACCACCGATGACATTATAAAAGGGACAGACAGACTACGTGACAAAGTCTCAGAGCATGAATTCATCAGGAAATATTCAAATTTATGCAAAACTTGAGACATTTTCGTACAGATTCACGGCACGTCTTCACCGGCAGCTGGTCTACCCCATAAAAAAATAAAAATAAATAAAAAGTATTTGTGTCCTAACTTTAGATTTTTTTTTCCAAACAGGGACTTTAGGAATGCATGGGAATCTGCTCCTTTACGCCATCAGCCTGTCTCCACCATCCCACGTTTATTTATCACATGTTCTTTGACGTTTTTTTATTTCTCTCTCTCTCAAAAAAAAAAACCACACACAAAAAAAAAAAACGTGGATGCAGCTTTTTATTCAATGTAGGAAGTGTTTTGTTTTTTCTATCACCTGTGAATTTACCCCCGAACTGATGCAAACTCTTTGTGGAAGTGACTTTGAGACACTGTTATGAAAATGTTGAAGTTTGACCTCGGGAAGAAACTGTTTCGTAAAACGAGGAGCGCTTGGTTTGTTCGTACTTACGTTTTAAAGTTTACAATATACCAAATTTCACTCCACAACTAAGAAAAAAAAAAAATCAGGTATAGAGCCTTTAATATTTGAATTTATCGAAAACTCGGTGTGAAATAAAAATGGGATTTTTTTTTTTTTACTTCCAGACCCAGCACGTGACTAGAAGTGGGTGGGACTGTTGAGCTTCATAACTAGGGGTGTAACAATGCACCATGGCACTATGCAAATCTGACAATATACTTGTATATATATAATATTTATGGTATTGGAAAAAAAAATGTAGGTAAAAAAAATAAAAGGACTGAAAGCGGGTACAGTTTTTAAAGGAAGTGACTTGGTTATTTCAGCTCATATATGTATACTGTATTTTTTTTCAAATATTTCCCAATTTTTTTTAATGTTTCACTGTTTTTTACTCTTATTCTTACTCTTATTTTTACTTTAATTTTTTTTGCCCAATTTTTTCAATTTTACATATTTTTTTTATGTATTATTTCCCATTTTTCACTTATTTTCCCTGAATGTTTGCCCCATATTTCACCGTTTAATTTTATTTTTTTCTTATTTCTCTCAAATTTTTTCCCCTCACTTTTGCCAGGTGTTTTTTACTAATATATTCCCTATTTTCTCTTTTTTGTTTCCCCATTTCCCCCCTGATTTTTGGCCTAATTTTCTCCCATTTTTTTTTATTTTTTTTTATGTTTTGTCAAAATCTAAATTTTCCTCAGTTTTGTCCAATTTATTCCCCACTGTTAACACATTCCACTGGAGATGAACCCGATATTGTAAATTTGCAGCTCTTCCAAACTTTATTCTATTTTCTGGTTCTAGAGGAAAAATATTTCAGTGTAGGTATCAAAAAAAAGAAAAAGAAAAATTCGTTCAGGCATCGGTATCGAAAACCAAGTATCGTTAAAGTACTGGTAATCACCGATGGCTCCGATGGCAAACCCTGACTCGACCAAACCGAGCGCTCCTCCGCCCCCCCCCCCCCCCCCCCGACTGTTTGTGTTGCGATTTTTGTCCCACGCCGCGTGTTTGCTTTCGTCATTTGCTGATACTATTGGACATGTTTTGGGTGGGCGGGGTTTGCGCTGAAGCGGGCGGGGCGTCTCGTGTAAAAGGGACGGTCTGTAGATAGAATCATCCACCCCCCCCCCCCCCCCCCCCCCCCCTTGGTTTTGTTTCTCATTTCGTTGAGTTTTATCTGGAAAAAATAAAAGTCTGTCACTGTTGAGTTTGAGCTGATGCAAATATACTACAGTATTATAACGAAGTCTGTTTGGGTCTCATTCTGCACCACAGACACTGCCTGAACACACAACATTTACGTTTCTATACCTTACAGATCATTTCAGTGGCCTGGGTCTTCCCGGGGGGGCCTCCCGGGGGGGCCTCCCAGTGGGACGTCTCCACAGAGATTAATAAAGGATCATTTAATTTAACCACTGGGATTAAAGATTGTTATTTTGGCAAGAAACCTTCTCTCTCGCTAAAAGAACAATCTATAATGGCCTGTGTAGTGCCGTGACGTCACAAGAGGCGCTACAGGAAACGAAATGGGACAAAAGGAGGAGGTATCCGGGCAAGACTCACAGCTAAGCCACACAGGCAAATGGTCTCAATTTATATAGCGCTTTTCCTCCTACATTAGGCACTCAAGGCGCTTTACAGCAAGGATCCTCTCACCCATCCATACACCAGTGTACGCAGACACTGGAGGCAAGGTGGGTGAAGTGTCTTGCCCAAGGACACGACGACAGCGAGCAGCTTCAGGAGGCGGGATTCGAACCCCCGACCTTCCGATCATGAGACGACCCGCTCTACCATCTGCGCCACCGTCGGATCCTCCAAAATAGTTCTGTCTAATGGACGTTCACTGGAGAATAAATCGGATGAACTGCTGGTGAAAGACTGTTGTGGAGCGGAGGGAGCTGCGCAGGAGGAAGAGGAAGGAGGTAGAGGATAGGGCTGAATGATGTATCGTTATCGTTTTTATATAGAGATATGAACATACAAGATATTAAAATTGAAAAAGCAAGATATAAATGAACTGCACTCTTTTGTATTATGATTTTATTTTTCTGAAAAATAACCTATAGTTGTATCGAAATCGAGATATGAAATTTTGTCCATATCGTTCAGCCCTAGTAGAGGAGCCGACCAGTGCAGAACACCACGCTCTGAAACACGGACCGTTTCAGAGGAACCCATACGTCCAAAAACATGCCGGTCCGGTGGGCCCACAGTGATGGCGCGGCTCAGGACTAACGCCTGAACATTATTTTGGAGGATTGTGTTCCCCCCCCCAAACCCCAGGATGGAATGAAGCACCGGGTGTGACCGTCTCCCTCACTGTGGTGACCTCCAACAGAAACATGGAGGCTGAAGAAACACCCAGAAGGTTCCATCAGAATTGATCAGAAATAAATAGGTAAGAAAATGTCGGACATGTTGGATCGTCAGACTTCACCTTCAGAGCAGAAGGATGAGCCCGGACCTCACATTCCCCCGATTATCCCACTGACTCTTTTTATTTTTTTATTTTTTTAGGAGGACATTTAAGCGACTGTGTTATTTCTGTTTAATTATCGGAGGTCGATGATTTGGACAAAAAGCATTTTCCGACCGACATCAAAACACTCTCCGTCCGACTTATATTTCCCGATGCGGCGCCATTAAAGTAAACCCGGCCCCTAATTGTACAAATCAAAAAGCCCAATGCACATTTCTGCTGCTTTAACCTTTTAGTTCTATGTTTACTCCGCGTTATGAGCTGAAGGGTTCGCTAATGCATCCGCGAACAAAAAGACCAAAGATGTTGTTAGCGCTTCCACGTTTCCCCCCCATTTAAAATCAATTACGTGAGCAGCTGCAGGATCCGAGGATAGTCATAGAAACCCAACATGTCGCCTTTCTGAGCGGATAGAAGGGGGGACTGTGTAACGCAAGATGAGCCACTTTTTTCTTTTTTGATGTTTTCTATTCTTTTGCATCTTCAAAAATCATCTGAAGGATTTGGTTTTTAAGATGTTGGTCTAAAAAAAAAAAAAAAAAAAAAACTGGTTCATTTTACCCCCAGATTTAAAGGTGAAATTAACACTAAACATTGTGTTTCCCATTAGCAAATGTATTCCCAAAACATATTATAACAAATCTTTTTCTTTTCATACGCACCTTCTGCAGATTATTTTGTCTCTAAAAAAAATCCCAAATAGTTTCT